>JAGDYQ010000092.1:3422438-3435064 GCA_021962125.1 Bulinus truncatus
GTTTCTAATATTCTCAGCCCACTGTATGTTTACCTAATATTCTTAGCCCAGCCAGGGCCAGTAAGGTGTAATTAGGTAAATGGGCCCCCTGCGTTTTGTCTGACCCCCTCTGCTAATTTCCTTTCACTTAGTAAAATGTCGGGAGCATCTTGTCCCCACCTGCTATTGCTCGACCCCCGCTGTAGAATTTTCACGCTGGGTTATTACCCAGTGCATGCTTACATAATATTCTCAGCCAAGTTTAGAACGAACAGGTGTGGTACGCTTAACACACTTAGGAAAACACTAATTTAGTGCCTACAGCCAGATTTAAGGGTACACCCATCATAAGGGCTCTAAATGTCACATAATCGTAAGGGGGTTAAACGCTTGGTTCCTCCTGAACTGAGGGTCCCTGTCTGATATCCGATGAGACCAATGAATGTTTCAGGTCATGGCTGAAGGTCTCGTTATATCTCCTGGGTAGGTGCCTCTGTGGCGGTCACACTATCTTTTAAGGTAGGGAGTTTAAGAAGGGCACCATAAAAACCGTCACAATAGAGGTTTATATGTTCAAATAGATTTTCATCTCTTTCTTTCAGGGACTTCACGCACAATCCAACTTTCAACTCTCAAAACCCAACTTTTAGTCTTGATTTAATATTTTTCTTCACAGCTGCTTCAGTCTACCTTTTATTCACCACCAAGGTTTGCCTTTAATTTTCACATAATGAGATCATAAATAACAGTGTTAGATATGAAGTATTACTGCACTCAGGATATTTATAAAAATTTTAAGGTCATGCTGACTACATTTTACTGATTTAGTTGTAGCATTTAGACATATGCTTTGGTCAAATTATGAACGATGTATTCGTGTCATGATTGGACTACTATTGCTGAACGTAAACGTCTGCAAGTTAGATAGAAGGCCATCAAATCTTTATTTCAGTGTCCATTGCACTTGATAAACACTAGATACCACATCTGAGATTGCGTATCAGGGATCTGAATCTTTATCATTATCATACCTTCCAATTTTACGGCAATGAATGCTATTTTCAACACAAAAAGCTTTAAAATGATGGGTTAATCGCCTTTTGTACACTGACCACCAGTGACTGATGGGGCTACTGACATTCTGTACTCAGACCACCGGTGGACTGATGGGGCGACTGACATTCTGTACACAGACCACCGGTATCTGATGGGTTAACTGCCTTTTGTGCACAGACCAACACAAACTGATAAAGGGACTGACATTTGTACACAGACCACCGGTGACGGATGGGGCGACTGACATTCCGTACTCAGACCACTGGTGACGGATGGGGCGACTGACATTCTGTACTCAGACCACTGCTGACGGATGGGGCGACTGACATTCTGTACCCAGACCACCAGTACGGATAAAGACCACATTCTGTACTCCAGACCACCGCGAATGGATGGGGCGACTGACATTCGTACCCAGACCACCGTGACGGATGGGGCGACTGACATTCGTGCTCAGACCACCGGTGACGGATGGGGCGGGATCGCCTTTTCTGCAACAGTTGCGCAGACCACCTGTGCACTGATGGGGCGACGACCCAATTGAGGCTTTGAGTGCTACGTGTGCGCTATTTATAGAGTTTAGTGCACCTCCCATCATTGAAGACTTTGATGTTAATATAACCATATTATTAATGATATTGATCACGCTACTCTGGCTCTAGCCCAACGAACAAAATTATTTATTGTATTCATAACAATCTTTTCAGTCAATCACAAAACTAGAATACTAATATGTGGTATGTAGGTTTTAAATTTTTCTTGGTATGTCTGTGTCTCTAAAAATCTTCTTAGCAAATATTTTGTGACACAATATATATATCACCCAATCTTAAGCTAGTCATTTTAACATTTAAACTTTTGAAATAAAGTCTAAAAGTAATGTCTTTAATGATTGATGGGCTATATTTGTTTGAAAAAAAATATTTAAAAAATGTGTATAATGTCACTTTAAACTCTCTCTCTATCTCTCTTTTTGTATATATATATAGGAAGAGAGAGATTAGATAGATAGATAGAGCAGATAGATAGATAGATAGATAGATAGATTAGACAGAAGGATAGAGAGGGTATAGGGGGATAGATACATTGATAGATAGATAGATAGATAGATAGATAGATAGACAGATAGACAGATATTTAGATAGATGGATGAGATGAATAAATAGATAAAGAGGGGGATTGATTGATAGACAGATTGATTGATTGATTGATACAGAGGATAGATAGATATGATGGAGTCAGATAGAGAGAGAGACAGATTATTATTTAGAATACTCGATATCCCAACTAATCAAAAATTTTAAAACATATTTTAAAGTATATTGTAGTCTCCTACGCTTTAAACATTACATAAACGAAAAATCTGGGGCACCAGCCAAAACCATTATATTAGGTACAAGGAATATGGCACAGGTAATTTTTTTCAAATTTTTTTTTTCAGATTAGGTTGAAGTAGTGATAGGGATAGGTTAGCCATAGGCATAGGGTTAGTTTAGGATATGTTAGTGATAAACTAGGGATAGGTTAGGGTGTGGAGCAATATCTATGGCTGAAAATTCGAAGAAAAAAAAATACGAATTCAATCAAAACGAACCGTAGCCTCTAAATAACATAAATTTCAGTTTATTCTGTGTTAGATAAAACCTAGCGTGAAATACCTGCCAGAGACCCCTGCCTTAACTGTTCAAAAAGGTTGTTGTATTGTTAAATACTGTACATTGTGTGACCAGAATATTGGAAAATTGTTGTTATGCTAAATACTGGAATTTTGTTTGCTTAATACCCATTTGCAGAGCATTGTGTAACCATAATCTTTGGAACATCGTGTTGTTACATCTTGCTGTGGGGATAAAATATTGGTATTAGCATATTATATTGTAAAAAAAATATAAAGATGATAGAAAAACTGACCAAACGATACATAGAAAAACTGACCAAACGATGATAGGCTAATTGACCACACGATGATAGGCAAACTGACCGATGATTGTTAAACGGATTCAAATGATTATCTATTCATTTTATAGGATGAGATTCAAGTTGAGTTTAATTTATATCCTTTGTTTTCTGGCTCTTGGATGTACTTCGTCACGAACAATACTTTGAATCAGTCAATTCACTTTAGGCTGATTTATCTTGGGCGTTTGTTTTCTGCTGAATTACCTTTTGGGGTCATTGAACAAATGAGATGTTTGAAATTACCGTCCGATTGAAAATGGAAAGGAATCGATTGAATTGTGCTTCGACAATTGTCAAATAGTCTACCATTGCATCAGATTACTGGCAAACAATAGTCTACCACCGGCACCGGGACATTTCTTGCAACATAGTCTACCACTGATCAGATTTCGTTTCTATATTCTGATCATTTGATTTTGAAAATATGAATGAGCTCTTCAAACAACCTCATCTGGTGTCTACTGGTTACAAAAATTACAGCTAATAAGCCAGTTTGGCTTAATCGCTTTGGCCAAAGTCAAATGCGTCAGTTACCGATGCTGTATATCGTTTATATCTAATGGGGTTGTTTTGTGGCCATGATCTGAACAATTTTCATGAACAGGGGCGTATCGACCGCCAGAAATACACCAGCCATAACAAATAACAGCTACATAACCAAACTGTTGATGCTGTCCATGACATTCTCTGAAATAACTGTTGTGGTCTTCTAATGCCTCTTGTTATAATGGATTTCATAACCACTGGTAATTGGATATTCGAAAAACTTGGTATGCATTATGTTTCTACTTTGACCATTTGATGTGTTCTGTCTTTTTATTTCATCTAACTTTCGTGGCGGTGAACAATGTATCTGGTCATTTGTAAACCGCTATTGCATTGGATATTGACTGCCAAAGCTGGATACGTCATCATAGCTTACAGGATGATGCTGTCAGGTTTGATCATCGTCACGGGGTATTTGCTTCAAAACAATATTCTCACAGCCATGTAAATAACAGGCAGATGAAATATCCAGCGCTATCATCGTCTTAGCAATTGTCTTGGGCCCTTTCCATTAATCTTCTGGGGGTTGCTACATTTTGGTATTTTATTGTTTAATAAAAGATCGTTAATCAAAGAAAAAAACATCTTAGTTTTAGTAATTCAAGAAATACAAAGATTTCTCAAAATTCGGAGCGACTGATCGGGTAATTTCACATTAACAGTATTACAAATTCAAACTCTAGCGTGAGATGATTCTAGATGTAAACAGTGGTTACACAAGTAAACGCAATCACATCGCAGAAAATTTAAAGAAAACGTCAAATTTGTCCGGTTCACGAGTCTCATATTGTTATCCTTCAATTTTGTGCTGGTTGGTGCCATATGTAGTTCCTATTGCTAAATGCCGAAGATCTGGGACTATAATGAAAGGGCATTTATGGCTTGGAATTGATTGACATAATGTATATGGGTGCCAGTCAATCCCTATGGTTTATGTACAAATAAAACCATCCGCTTTGCTTTTGTTAAAACCTTAGTTGTGTAAAAGGTGATCCATCCAATAATTAATACTGTTGTTTTTTATTTAAAGGATCAGCTTTTTTAAATTTAGTTGTAAATAAATTGAAATATTTTAAGAAAAAAAAAAAAAAAAAAAAAAAAAAAATCTATTTTTAATTTTATTTTATTTAGTTACAGGCGTATTTTTTTCAAAATGTAATAAAAATAATTACCACAGTGGAATAGAATTGCCTTCTTCTATTTATTTAAATTTCAGCATAGGACTATTCTATACATAAAAAATATATAATAAAAAAAGCAATTATACAAATAGCCCTGTAGTTATATAATGAACAGATGGTCGCACGGTACAGAACTCTCAGCTGCCAAACAGAAATAACTAGACTTCGAGCAATTACTTCGCGCCGGGACATTTTTTAATGCCTGAGTCTATGCCCTCTAAAGTCCTTAAGTCCTTAAGTCCACCCAGTTTAATCAGCAGTACCCGATATCAGCTGTCCACCCAGCTTAATCATAAGCAACCCATATTTGTTGTCCACTCAGTTTAACTATAAATACCCGACATCGGTTGTCCACCCAGTTTAATCTATGAGTACCTGACATTTGTTGTCCACCCAGTTTAATCGTATGTATCCGATATTTGTTGTCCACCCAGTTTAATCATAAGTACCCTGATATTTGTTGGTGAAAGATATGGCGGGTGGAATTTGAAATAGCCAAACAATCTCAAAGAAGATTAGCCGGAATACGGAAACAGATGAGGGCCACGTCAACTGACCCTGATGGTATGTATAGGATGTATACAGGAAACTTGACTTTTTAACAAATTATTCGAAAAATAGAAATATGTCTTGAAAAACAATTACAAGCATATGAATATGTTGTACAAAATAACCGACAAAAAGTTGTCTTAAATATTCCAATGTTCTTTATCTTAATTAACATAAACATTGATTTCTGCATCCATTTTTTGTTTCTTAGATTTTTTTTTCAATCATAAAAGGTAAAAAGTGCATGAGGGCTTTAAATAATGGAAACAGCAAAATTTGGGAAAAATATTGCTATGCGCTTCATACTGGAAAGTTAAGATGCATCGTATTTCCTTTTTTTAACTATTTCAATGGTATATCTGATCTTATCACTATTTATGTCTTTTAAATTTCATTATTGAAGTCTGGGAAAATGCTGAAAAGTTATGCCATAAAGTGTAATGTTCGTACAAAATACGCAGATCAAAACAAAGTAATGAGAATCCGTTATTTTCAATTTTTGTTGGAGGCACTTAAATTTGTGTATTCAATTTAAATTTTAAAATAAACCAATCTACCATTTTAAAGTTTTGAATCTAACAATCTGTAAATATTGTTTTTCTTATTTGTTTATTTTTTATTGTAGCTTTGATAAAATTATTATTAGCAATATGTCCTCACTTTTTATAAGAATTTAGCAATATGTCATCAATTTTCATATCAGATTAGTAATATGTCCTAACTTCTTATATCAGGTTAGTACTATGTCCTCACTTCATATATCAGGTTAGCAATAGTGTCCTATCTTCTCATTTCAGCTTAGTAATATGTCCTCACTTCTAATAATCAGGTTAGTGAAATATGTCCTCACTTCTCATATCAGGTTAGCAATATGTTCTCACTTCTCATCTCATGACAGCAATATGTCCTCACTTCTTTTATCAGGGTTAGCAATATGTCTTCACTTCTTATACTTGTGGTTAGCAATATGTCCCTACTTTTTATACCTTGCTAGCATTTTGTTCGTAATTTTCATATTAGCTTTGTTAACATTTTCGGGGGAAGTATAAATAAAACCTTTCAAGAACCCAAAACCTTCAATGGTTTCTGAGACAATTCGACAATTTTTTTTCGTTAAAAGTAAAAAAAGCCCGACTATGTCTGGAAAATTTTTGTACTTTTGAAAAATAAAAACGAGCGCATTTTCATAAAGACAGTTTTCAATAAAAAAATAAATAAAAATGAACTTTGACCTTTCTCAATTCGCTGAATAACAGCAAACTTTATGGAAACGCCAAAAATAGAATAATAATAATGTTATAGAAAAATGAATACCGAATAGAGTTAACTGTTAAGGGGTTTTCGAGCTGGGACCATCGCGGTGAACGGAATTAATGTCCGTAAGTTTCTGGAAGCGGCCGTCCAAAATTGACCCGTGGGTCAAGCTTAGGCAAGTCGAGTAGGCGCTAATTGCCCAGTTCCGTACTGGGACACCACTGTCCTATTGGGCGCGTACTTTGGGAGGTTGAGGCCCAATGTCGACACCCTTCGCCCGAACACTGCAGGGAGGTGGAGGAACCCGTGGATCATTTGCTTTTCGAGGTGTCCCGGACTGGCGGACCACAGGGTGGACCAGTCCGGAAGCTTACATGGGCATTGGAATACTATGGCAGTCTCCAGTTGTTGAGAGAGACAGAAAGTCTGATCTCACGGGCTCTAGGAGACTAAGTCTCAGCCCGCGAATACTGAGAGAGTTCAAAGAGAGAGAGTGAGGGGCAACAGTATACTTCCTTGTTTTGTCATGTCATACATTTCTAGTTTCGATGTAACGTGGAAATTGTATAACTCTTGGAGGATGATCGATCGACCAAACAATTCTCCATTTAGATAGGAAGGGTTTAAATGGAATTTTGTATACATACATTCTATTGACTGGACTGTGGGTGAAACTATTAACGCTAGTTCTGCATTCGCGTTCAATGACGTTATGGTTTTATTTATTTAAATGCAGGGTAGTGTAGATAAGTGGGTTGAAAATGGTAAGTTTAAGATATCTTATGCAAAGTTCATGACAACAAAAAAAAAAAAACATTTCGAGTAGGAAGGTAAATCAATATTCCATACTAATCTATTTCTCTAAATTCATGACACGAGAAATTATATTTAAAGAATGTTGATATGTCAATTTATGAGATGTTCAAAAAGAAAATAAATTATTTCAAAATGGATATGGGTGTTTTGTAAAGCGTTAATTCGGACATTCAGCCAGTCCATATATAAACTACGACTACATATTTAGATCACATTTAGTGCTCTTTCACTCCACATAACTATGAAACAACAGTATTTATTTAATTAATTTATTACTTACTAGTTGTCATGACATTATATGTGATTTAATGTTATATTTTATGAAGGAACTTTAACTATGATGGATCAGCTGTACAATCAAGTCATCACCATTTAAAAAAACGAACCTGAAAGAGGGGATGCGTTCAAATATTTTATTATTTAATCTGGTTTATCAGCGAGGGGTTAGAACTTCAAGTGTGTTTAAACAGTGTATAATTTAGTCTGGTTTATCAAATGAGCATCTGACGTCATAAATCGCAGTGGCCCTGCAGCGTGTTTGCTTTTTTTTAAATTATTTTTAACTTTAAATCAATATGATTGAGTAAGGTGCTTTGTTAGCCCTTTGTTGATTAATTCAAACAGTTGAAATATTTTATTTCATAAATCAATTGTTACGGGTGTTAATGAAAATGCTTCTCGTAATCAAAGTCTGTAAAATGACAATTGCCTCTTCGACTCCCTTACTATTTATAACTATTTATTGAAAAAACTGAAAATACTATGAACTCTAATGTTGCATCTGATTGTTTTGACATGCGAAACCGTTCAAGTAGCCCAGGGTTTGCTGGACCGCTGTAGTCAGTCATTATGGTGCATTGGACCGTGGTATACACGTCTCCCCGTCCAACGGGACAGTTTTTCTGGTAATGCTGCAAACAATATTGAGGGACGGACGAGTGAGTATTCATGCCAACCACATCAGTCAGCTAACAACAACAGCTACATCACCAAACTGTTGATGCTGTCCATGACAGTGTAAGCGCACTTAACAGGCGTTCTGGTTATGCCTCTTGCGCTAATGGTTTTCATATCTAACAGTGATGGGACATTCGGATTCAGTCTAAGTATACAAACTACGTTTTTACTCAGACTCACCTTCTTGACCTCCATCTCAACATTCCACATAACGTTTTGGCTATAGATACATACCTGTTGAAAAGTCATGTCCCAGCCCACTACCTTTACCCGACTAGTGAAAGCTAAAAACTGGATACGTCATGATAGCTACAGGATGGATGCTGCCGGGAATTATCATTTATACGTATGTCTCTCAAAGCAACATTCTGCCAGACATGTAAACATTCTTTTGATATTTCCGCTAATGCCGTCATCTTCAATGGATTATTCAACACCTATATTTTGCTTCTATATTTGCGTTTCACTGTGTTTCATATTTTCTAGTTTTCCAGAAATCTTAGGAATTTACCGAAGGAAAAACATTAGCTTGAGTCATCGAAAGTTACAAAGTACTTTTCAACACACCGAGCTCAAATGATTCGTTCAAGGTTTCCAGGCGATAATTTATACGCTGGATCTAAATGGACATCTAAAAAAGAGATGTCCATGATAGTAATCAAGAAGCAAATATCAAAATTTAAATTTAAAAAGAACAGAGTTTTTCAACTCATTGGTTCTACTTAATAACAACCATTAATATTTTTGGCTACTACCTTTTACACATAATTTCTGTTGTTCTATTACTTTACACAATGGCGTAATTAACGAATCGATAATGATGGCTGCAAATTGGTTATGACTTTATACTTGAGCTAGTACAGTAAAATCCTACATATACTGTACCGGGAATAAGTCAATCCGTTTAGCTGTTAAAATGTTGTTATGCCAGCGCCGCTCGGATATAGTGGTATTTCTTGAGTTATTTAACTAGACATCTTGTAAATTATTGATGAAAGAAGACAAAAAATCTCACCACGAACAATATTGTGTTCTAGAATTAATTTTTTTCACCATTTATATGTTATCAATACTTTAGAATTATTTTGTTTAGTATGTTAATTCAGCACAAGACATTTGGTCAATGTAATTAAATGGATTTATTTATTTTATGTTACGAGAGAATTGTTTTTCTTAAAGCGACTTTATCGGCTAAATTTTATATTTGAAGACGGAATTTTGAATGAAAGAAAAAGTCAAATCAAAGGTGAATGGGGTGGTAAGATATTTGTTGAACCTCGAGGAGAAATGAGATTTAGCACTAGATTTAGAATCATCTGCTTAAATAAGTTATAGTATCGGTATAGATTATAGATGCGTTATATTATAGATTATAGGTGTTATAGATGCATAGATGCTATAGTATGGATTATAGGTGTTATATTATAGATTATGGTGTTATATTATTACGTTATAGTATAGATTATAAATGTTATAACATAGATTACATAGGTACACTATTATAGATGTTATAGTATAGATTATAGGTGTTATATATAGGATTACATGTTTTATTATTGACTATAGAAGTTTATATTATAGGTGTTATATTATAGATTACAGGTTATATTTTCTTTATTTATAGATTATAGGAGTTATATAATAGATCATAGATGTTATAGCAAAGAGACAATAGATCCTCTGAACTAACACTGTCTTCTTTTTTAACTTATTTTGTTATAATGTTAATATGTATGTATCATCTTTGATCAGGAAAATAGATGATCAATAGAGAAGAACAAGTACACGATCCGACTATAGCAATGGTAACCAATGTTTAGCCATAAAACCCGACGGTGGCGGGGTGGGGGAGACAAAAATGGGTTGATTTAATAAATTGTAAATCAGACATAGGCATATTGTAATGAAGTTTCCTTATAATAGAATTCATTTTCAAGAGAAGACATAGTAAGTAATAAATAAAGCCCCAATTTAGCAGGGTAATTTTAAAAAACCTCAGTGACATGGTGCACGTGTGTTATGACATCAAGCATGACTTTTACTTGAATTCAAATATCTGTTTCAGTTTGTTTTTAAAATATAATCATTATAACATGACCGAAACTTTTTTTCTTGCATGTAATGTTTTTTTCCTTCTATACCCACAGTAATTATGTTTATTTTTGAAAAAAAAAGACTTGATTCTATGTAGGTCATGGTAAGTGGTCTTGACATTTACACAACCGAGAGGTCGACTTGACTGAGTGCGGTGAAGGTTAAGTTGTTGATTTAAAAATAATAAATAAAAGTTTCAGTTAAAGAAAATGTCCATGTTACTATATTCCAAAAAAAATAGATATTTCAAAAATTACACTTGAAGCCCAGCACAGAAACAATCATCGCCCTTCAATGGTCGTCAAATTAGAAGAAAAATATTACCTTATCTGTCAACTAAAATTGTTTATATTGGTCCTATCAGAACTTGGTATTTTAAAAAGGTACTCAACGTCAAAATATAGGAATAATATACCGTCTACTTATTTACAGTACGCTAAAATGGAATGTTACCAAAATTATGCTCGTTAGGCCATATAAAGCTGTCGGAGCAGAAGATATGTACAATTCTTCTGTATACATCATCATTCTGTGTACAATACTCTCTGTCTGTGACCTGGGCATAGTAAGGGATTGTGTGGCTTAAACAAAGCCCAGCTGCCTTTATTTCCCCAACTCCAGTTAGGAAATCATTTAAAGCTGGTTGGGATACAGGGCCTTTCACCAGAACTGCAGGAAATTACCCTTATTCTCCATCTAGGATCGAACCCAGGACTTTCTACACCACTTGGCCACATGTCTCCAAAAATGCTTCTGAACTTAATATCAAAAATCTTTTCTCTAGCAATCTCCCAACAAAATTGACAATATTTCTCTCTATTAATGGACACAAGTTTAGACTTATTTTTGTAATATTTTGTAGCAGTGAATTTCAATAGAAATAGCTAATGGTTCAAATTTATCTGACAAAAAATTTTTTATTTACAGGACTGAATATTTTTTTTACCAATAAGCGTTTGGGAAAACCCGGTTTGTTTTTCATTTTCATAATACATTAGATTCCGCTTAATTGGGACAACTATTATTTGGGACAAATCTCAAAGAGACCAAACCAAGAAGCCGATAGTAAATTTGTACTTTTAATTGGGACAGCCGCTTAACTGGGACAAGAAGCCTCGGTCCCGATGTGTGTCCCAATTAGCGGAATCGACTGTATTTCAAAATATTTCTGCGAAAATATGAAATCGTTAAACACAATACGAAATGTTTCCCAGATTTTAATGATACATTCTGAATTACATTGGGAACACGGGGGCGGGGCTGCTCATCTTCTGCTCAAGTGAATTGAGTACATTTTATAAAACTCAAGTACCTCAAGTAGTATGTCCGTATCAGTTATTACAGGTGTTTTTCTCTCCATAGTTTAAGTACATGTATGAATAAATGTAAGCATGTATGTTCACGTTTGTATCAAAGTTTACTATTTTACGTATTTATACGCTATGTATAAATGTATGTATACATGTATACATGTACGTATGTATAAATGCATGTATGTATAAATTTTATATGCATAAATTTACTGCATATCTTGAATATATGTAGTATAAATACTTTATAAATCGTATGTATAAATGTTTGTATGCATAAATGCATTATGTATAAGTCATGTAAAAATGTTTGTAATGTTTAAATGTATATCTGTATGAGTGTAACATAAATGTCTGTATGTATAATTGTATGCTGTTTAAATGTATGCACTAAATTATTATACATGAATTCTTTTAATAAGTAGGTCATAAATATCTGTATAAATGCTATGTATAAATGTTTGTGTGCATAAAGCATTATGTATAGTCGTATGATATAAATGTTCTGTAATAATAAATGGCTGTCTGTATAAATGCATTCATAAATGTTTGTATGTATAAATTAAATATGTATAACTTTCTTCTACAGCTGTACTTACATTTACTTATTCACATTCGTCTTACATTTACTTTCCTTTAAAATCTTTTATATTTTTTTGCTATACTTACTTATATATTTACTTTACACTATTCTAATACTTTCCCTTGCGTACCACTACTCATTATTATTTAGGCACCCATATATTAATTTCTTTCCTATACACGGAGTATGCTATTATGGCCTTCCTTACGATAGCATGGCGCATATAATGTTTTACTTTTATAAATTTACCCTTTACTTTATACTGACCCTTTGCTACGGCATCAACGCAAGTATATATTTTTATATCTGTATAAATGTTGCTATAAATGTATGTATAAATGT